>CM073478.1:22787500-22790000 GCA_037074505.1 Albizia julibrissin
TCATTTGTATGCAATTGATTTTTCAGTTGTCCAGAGTTCAATAAAGGGATGGTTGTGTGATCCGTCTTGGTATGCAGTTTCTAATCCTGATGCTTTTTTTTTTTTTTTAAAAAAAAACTTCAGCTGAAAGAATTGACAAGGCCCTTTCAAGCAAACCTTCCTCATTATTTTTCAAGATCCCACAGCATGTGAATGCATCAGGAGATGTAATAAATTAAGAGAGATTTGAGGTGGCAACTTGCCTGTTTATGATATTCATATTAAAGCTGGTGTTGGGCTTTTCCTTGTGAAGATTTTTTCTTTGGAGCAAGTGATTTATAATCAAATTTTAGAATTACAAAAGGGGCATTCCGAGAATCGAACTCGGGACCTCTCGCACCCAAAGCGAGAATCATACCACTAGACCAAATGCCCTTGATGATATCTTCAAGGATTACTAAAAGATCTATATATATTTCCATCACACTTGGATTTTTCTAGATGCCTTTTGTTGACCATAATTGCTTACCTGAAAAGACATTTTTTGTTCTTCTTCAATTGTGCCCAAGAACTTTTTCTGCAACGAGTCCTTTCCCGAAGCTAATTTGTTTTCTGTGAAAGGGATACTTATTTGCTGCTATTTATTGAAAACCAATTTAACTCAGAAGGTTCCGAGTCTTACTTTCTTTGCCAAAAAAGGAAGACTTTTCTGTGATCTCTCTTCACTTTCCCAATCTTGGTTGTGAATTCATAAAAATCTTGGTTTCATAAAGGAGGAATGAGAATTGAACACTGTTACTTGTCGGTTTACAAGAGTTACATAACTAGACCAAATTCCTTGTTTATAACCTTCAAGGCTGACTCAGTTTCTTTAGTGTTTATTGAAATTTAGTAAATTCAAAGATACCTTACACTTGCAAAAGTTGTTTATCTCCCCAATTATCTGCTGAAGCTTAAATGTCTGCGATGCTTACCTATTAGCTACTAGGTTGTTCAAATGTTTAAACTAATTTAGCTCAGCAGGATCTGACTTCTTAGAAAAGCAAACATTTATGGTGCTAGATCCTATTTCCCAATGCTTCTTTGGCTTGGCACTGAGATACTTAAGTCATTTGTTTGCAATAGATATTTCTGTTGTTCAGAGTTGAATAAGGGGATGGTTATGCAGTCCGTATTGGTATGCAGATGCTGCCCCTGATGCTGTTTTTAATTCAAGCAAGCCTTCCCCATTCTTTTTCAAGATCTTACAGCATGTGAATACTTCAGCATTTATGATAAAATAGGAGAGGCCTGAGACCACAACTTGAGATATGATATTTGTATTAAGGTCGGTGTTGACTTATTCCTTGTAAAGATTCTTACTTTGCAGCAAGTGATTAAGAATAAAACTTGAGAATTACAAAAGGGGCATTCCAAGAATAGAACTCAGGACCTCTCGCACCCAAAGCGAGAATCATACCACTAGACCAAATGCCCCTGTTGATATCTTGAAGGGTTACTAAAAGATCTTGTCGTATTCCATGATAACTAGGAATCATTTTTTGTTTCTTACATTGACTGAAACTGCATGCCAGAACCGACAATTTTATCCTTCAGTTGTTTCAAGGTTCATTGGTGCAACAAGCCAACAACTCCATCCTCTTACTAATTTGATTTCCTTGGATAAGTGGCTTATCAGTAGATCGTGACTTTCTAAATGAAAACACATGCTTCTCTTTTATCATTATTCGTTTTCCAAATCCTGGATGTGAATACTTTATTAGTCATAAAAGAAAAACAAAGAAACAGAAAAAAACAAAGAGTTCCTTGAGGGGGCATTCCGAGAATTGAACTCGGGACCTCTCGCACCCTAAGCGAGAATCATACCACTAGACCAAATGCCCTAGTTGATAACTTCAAGGATCACTAAAAGATCTAATGTATATTTCCATCACAGTTGAGGATTTTTCTAGATGCCATAATTGCTTACCTTAAAAGACATTTTTTTGTTCTTCTTCAATTGTGTCCAAGAACTTTGTTTGCAACAAGTCCTTCGTGAAGTTAGATTGTTCTCTGTGGAAGGGATACTTAATTGCTGCTGTGTATTTAAAACCAATTTAACTCAGAAGGTTCTGAGTCTGACTTTCTTCGGGGGAAAAAGAAAACTTTTCTGCCTTCACTCTTCACTTTCCGGATCTTGCATGTGAAATCATAAAATTCTTGATTTCATAAATGAGGAATGAGAATTGAACTCTGCAACTTGTCTGTTTGCAAGAGTTATATAACTAGAATAAATTCCTTGTTCATATCTTCAAGGCTGAATCAGAGTTTTTTATATGTTTATTGAGATTTAGGAGTCTTTTAGATGGCTCAAACTGCTTAAGGTTGTATCTCCCCAGTTATCTGCTGAACTTAAATGCATGTGATGCTTACCTATTAGCTGTTAGGTTGTTCAAATGTTTAAACTAATTTAGCTCAGCAGGATCTGACTTTCTTTGGAAAAACAAACATTTATGGTGCAAGATCTTATTTCTCAAATCTT